>JARVZY010011069.1:600000-623000 GCA_030686995.1 Artemisia argyi | reverse complement strand
TTCCCAAAGTATGAAAGATTACTGGGTGTCGTTTCCGAAAGCATAAAAGTTTAAACGTTTCAAGTATCAAGTAAGTATAACACAGTTAAGTATAACAAAATCACGTATGTATAAAATCAAGTATAAGTATAATCAAGTATAAGACAATCAAGTATAAATGTTTTAAATATTTGTACAAGTAAAAACAAGTAGTTGAGCATGTATCTCCCCCAAAGAGTTAAAAGAGTATAAAAAGAGTAGGGGCTATGACTCACCTGGTACGATAGTTACGAAGACAAAAGTGGTTACACAGAAATGAGGTTCGATCTCTAACCGCGACCTATAATGAACGAATGATACGATCTACTTAAATTATGAGGGGATGCGATGAATGTACATGCACATGAAGCCTATACCACTCGTAGTTTGAAAATAAGCGTTGGCGTTGATTTATAGTGTTTCCATAACTTAAGAGAATATGTGCTATTAGAAGTTGTCAAATATATATATAGTTCGCCTAGTTTCAAAAGTGTATATCTTGGTCGTTTTAAGCTCGTTTTCTATGTTCTTTACATTCCCGGAATCGTGGGACAACATACTAACATATTTTTGATAAGTCGGGACGGCTAGATCAAGTTTTATGCCCAAAACAGCCCGTGACAACTGTTCATCAGCAAGCAGTTTTTCAGAAAACTAGTTTTCGTCGTTAAATTCGGAAAATCATATCTCCTTCGTTATTAACTCGTTTTAATCCGTTCTTTCGCCCACGGCTTCGTTTTTGAAAGTATTTTCTAAATCTTTGGTCAAAAATTACCCATCATCTACTATTTTCCCACGTTTTAAAAATAGCAACAGTAGGTATATCTATTGTTTCAAAAATCATTTTCCTAGTTTCAAACTTGTTTCAACTTCAACCAAATCACTTTCAATCACCACAAATCTAGTCTAATCTTACCATACACCTTCTTAGGGTGTCATGGGTTCCTAAACCTCATAAATCAAGTGGATCTAACAAGGATCTAACAATAATCTATTTCTAGAGTTCAAAAGTTAGATATATATATATATATATATATAAATGAGTGGTATATACTAACATATGCATGTAGATCTTGAATGGAAATCATATGATCATAAAAATAACATGAAGAAATTATGAACAAGAGTTTGACAACTTACAAAGGAAGATTATAGAGCTTGGATGAGTAAAACCTAAGAAACCTTGAGTTTTTATTACAAAACTCAAACAAGGACAACAAAAGGAACTAGATTAACACTTGATCTTGGAAAAATTATGGTTTCTTCTTGGTTGTTGTTCTTGGCCGATTATGGTAGAGAGGAGGAAGGGATGAGAACAAATTTTTCTAGTTGTTTAGATGTGTAAATGAAGAAATGTGGTGAAATGTGATCAAGTAAGCTATAAATATTAATGAAATGGGACAAGATCCACATTTTTGGGGCTAGAGGGCATGAATTAGGGGAGGAAGGTGGGAGGTTGTTGGATATTAAATGATCTTGTCCAAAGAGTGCAAGTATTAGTTAGTTTTGGTTGTGTATTGGGTGTTATCGGGTACCGAGTTAACTAAAAATAAATTTTACCGAGGTGAAAATAAAATACGAAGAAGTTGTAAAAGTTGTAAAATATTATTCCTGATAAAAATCGGATGTTAAAATAATTATCGGGTTGAAATTTCGCAAACCGACAGAGTTATAAGCTTCGACCGGAAAACGTAACAGTTGATTTGAAAACACCGGGCAATTTAATAATAAAATTTTTATATTATCATTATGAGTATAAAAATGTGTTAGGACCATAGTTGGGATTGTCGGATCAATTATTCAAAATAATAGCTCATAAGATAACGTTTATTAGGTAGATAACCGTACGTATACAGAAATGACGCAACTCACGTATAAATGACAAATTTTCTCCGGAGGTGAATAGTGTTTTATGAATAGTAAAATTTTTGAACGCTTCTCAGAATCACAAACTGACTCCGAAAAAGATGAATAGTGAAATGATGAATAGTGATCGATGAATAGTAACCGATGAATAGTAAATGTTGAAAGTTCAGGAAAAGACCAGAATTTACGAGTTGTGACAACAACACAACCAAAGCTTCGTTACCCGAATTCTACTGCTTCTAAAGGTTTAGTACTACAGAAATGTGAAGTAGAGAGGAGAGGGAGAGGTGTGAAGAAGAAATGAGGGTGGAAGAGGGTATTTATACCCGCGTAGAGGCGGTTTGAAGTGAAAACGGGTCATAGGTGTCGAGCAGGGGAGGGGAGGAGTAAGCATGGCTAGGGGTGATCTTGGAGGGTCTAGAGGGTGATGAGGAGCAGCTATGGTAGCTAAGGGGCGGAGCTTGGGCTGGTTGTGGTGGGGGTTTGCCGAGAGAGGCAGTTTGGTGAAAGGAGGTGACAAGGAGCTTACAAGGAGGTGATGCACCACCTTGCTTGGGTGATTGGAGGTGCTTGTAAACTGCTTGGTGGGTTAGTGATGGTTTAGGGTGATTAGGGGTGGATTAGGAGTGGTTTAGGGTGGATTAGTGGTGGTTTAGGGTGGATTAGTGGTGGTTTAGTTAAGTAGGTGAAAAATAGGTGTTGCACCTACTTGTGTGGGTGCTTAGAGGTGTTAGGGTGTGTGATTGGGTATGACTAAGGTGTTAGGGTGCTAGGTTGAGGTGCTTGACGTGCTTATGTTTAGGTTTTACTTGTTTTAGTTAAGTTTAGACCTAGTTCTACTTTATAAGTGTTTAAGGTTTTACCTAAGGTTTAGTGCATAACTTAAGTTCCTAAGTGTGTTTAGTGACTAATCCTAAGACCTAAAGGCTTTATTCTAAGTGAGGGTAACTTATGGGAAAGATTTGGGATGGTTTGACCTAGTTTTGTAACCTAAATGACCTAAGTGTGTTTAGTGAGAGACTAGGGTTTATCCTATGGTTTAGTGCCTAGACTAGTGTCCTATAAGTGTCTAATAACTATTCCTAAGTTCTTATACTAAGTGGTAGTGACCTATGGGGAAGTTTTGGGATGGTTTAGACCTAATTCTAGTTAATTATGACCTAGTTATGGTTTTGGGCTTATGGGGTTTGTATCTAAGTTCTAAAGGGTTTATTCTATAGCCTAATTGTCCTAAGATATCCTAATATTCCTAAGGAAACTCATACTTAAGCCTTGGACACATTCATACTAGTTAAACTAAGCATATAGGTTCAAATAAGCACATAATCCTACTTTAGTTTTAGTTAGTGTTTATTAGGGTTTTGTGTTGTGTTTAGTGTTTTAGATTGGTGAATTACTTATTATGGTGTTGTTATGATTTTATGCTTGACATACCTGGGGTTTATAGGATGTGAGTGTTGAGTTATTTGGCTTGTGTAGATACGTGAGCAGGTCTAGTGAGTCATGCAAGTAACAATGCATATAAAAAACAAAAATTTACCTGTGAAATACCTACAATAGGTATTTGTAATGGGAATTATAGTAATGGGTGTTTGTGGGTTGTTATAGATTTTATTCAATTCCGGAGCAGATAGGAGTTTTGTGTCCACTAGATTAGCCCCCTTACTTAACGTAGCACCCTCTATGCTAAACACCACCTTTGAAGTTGAAATGGCCAACGAAAACCTAATAAACACAGACGTCGTCCTGCGAGATTGCACCGTAATCTTGCTAGACAAACCTTCCCCCATCGACCTTATGCCTATCCCACTCGGTAGCTTCGACGCCATCATTGGTATGGATTGGTTGTCCAGACATCATGCGAGGATTCTCTGTGATGAGAAAATCATCCATATCCCTCTCCATGACGAAACCCTCATCGTTCACGGCGATCTGAATAAGACTCGATACGGAATCATCTTGTATATTCGATTAGTCAAGTACATGAATGAAGGATGTCAAGCATTCATGGTTCATGTAACGGAAGACAAGTCGAAAGAGAGAGACTTGAAGACATTCCGGTCGTCAATGAATTTCCCAAAGTATTCCCCGAAGACTTGCCCGGTCTTCCACCTGAGCATCAGGTGGAATTCCAAATTGAACTTGTGCCTAGAGCGGCACCAATTGCAAAAGCACCCTACAGACTAGCGCCGTCTGAACTAAAGGAACTATCTATGCAATTGAAAGAATTGTCAGATAAAGGTTTTATCCGACCAAACTCATCACCTTGGGGAGCTCCAGTCTTATTCATTAAGAAGAAAGATGGATCGTTCCGAATGTGTATCGATTACCGGGAATTGAACAAACTCACGGTAAAGAATCGATATCCATTACCCAGGATCGACGACTTGTTTGATCAGTTGCAAGGATCGAGTGTATACTCAAAGATCGACCTACGTTCAGGTTACCACCAACTAAGGTGGTGTTTGTTTTTTGATAAAAAGTCTTAATGAGCTCTGAATAGACCCAAAGTATGAATCGGTCAGATGTTTTTGATGAAAAGACCGTTTGTTTTTTTTAAACAATCAGACTCGGTCAGATGGCAAAACGTCTAACTGGCCCTAGCCTAGAAAGCCATCTTAATGCCTATGGTTGTCCAAAACATTCCCTCTCCACAACATCACATCTCCAAATATTTTGCTATATCACTCCACAGTCGGCGAACACGCCGTCACTGGCCACCATTGTCGGTCCACTACAGTCGTTGGCCTCTAGCCGTCATTACAGGCGGTCGTAACCAGTTGCAGGCCACTAAACGCAAAAGAAAAAAAGAGTTGATTGGAGTTTTGGATATAAGTTTAGATATGTGATATTGATGCGTATATTGGAAGAGGTGCGTATTTTGTTAGATGTTCCACTATATTGGAATTTTAACAAACAAAAGAATTAAATACTTTTGAGCTTTCAAAAGTGAAGGTATGTTAAGCAAATTAGAGTATAGAAGCAAAAGAAGTTAGATGCAAAAGAACTGTTAATGAACTGAAATGATGTAACAGGGAAGAGTGGCTAGGAACAAAGATGATATTTAGAAAAGCAACAACCTTATCCGTTTGTTTTTATATAAGATTATATTTGAAAGAAAATTTTACACGTCTCATTGTCTAGCATTATTTTAACATTGTTTTGCAAGATAAATTACTATATGATGCCTTTTATTGTTTCTTTCATGATAATTTATGTTTCAAATGATTTATTCCATGTTTTGACATGTTTAATTTTGTAGAAGTGAAATAGTTCAATATTTGATCGTTCAGACGTTGTCACAAAAACAAACAATATTATTACGTTCAGATTCAGACATTAAGGCATCAGATTCAGATTCAGATGTGCGAATCAGATTCAGATTTAGAGCTTCTTAACAAACAAACAACACCTATGAGTCTGGGAAGAGGATATTCCCAAAACCGCCTTCAGAACCTGTTACGGACATTTCGAGTTCCAAGTAATGCAATTTAGTTTAACCAATGCACCTGCAGTGTTCATGGATCTCATGAACCGAGTATGCAAACCTTACTTGGACAAGTTCGTAATTGTGTTCATCGAAGACATCCTAATCTACTCCCGCAATGAGAAAGAACATGTTAATCATCTGAGAACCATCTTGGAATTACTCAAGAGGGAGCGATTGTATGCCAAATTCTCGAAATGCGATTTCTGGATCCACACCGTACAATTTCTTGGTCATATTGTCAATAGTCAAGGTATTCATGTAGACCCCGCCAAGATCGAAGCCATGAAAGATTGAGCATCTCCAACCAACCCCACCGAGATTCGCCAATTCTTGGGTCTTGCCGGTTACTACAGGAGATTCATTGAAGGATTTCAAAAATCTCCAAGCCTTTGACCGAACTAACTCAGAAGAACAAGAAATTCGTCTGGGAAGAAAAGCACGATTCAGCCTTCCGTCTCCTGAAGCGAAAACTTTGTGAAGCACCAATCTTGGCATTACCCGAAGGAAGTGAGGACTTCGTGGTATACTGTGATGCTTCGTATCATGGTTTAGGAGCCGTATTGATGCAACGAAACAAAGTGATAGCTTACGCCTCACAACAACTTAAGAAACACGAAGAGAACTATACAACCCACAACCTAGAATTAGGAGCCGTAGTATTCACCCTTAAGCTATGGAGACACTACCTGTATGGCACACAATGCACCGTATACACCGACCACAAAAGCCTCCAACACATCTTAGACCAGAAGGAACTAAACATGAGACAACGTAGATGGTTAGAATTACTTAGCGATTACAATTGTGAAATCCGTTATCACCCAGGAAAAGCCAACGTAGTGGCAGATGCCTTAAGTCGGAATGAACGACTTAAACCTCTTAGGGTTAGATCATTAGGAATAACCATTTCTTCACCCCTTCCTTCCCAAATACTCAAAGCACAAGCCGAAGCCCTTAAGGAAGCAAACCGACCTGACGAAAGGATTTATGGAATGCAAGAAAACCCCAACGGTTTTGTGAAACGAGCTGATGGAATGCTCTGTTTCAAAGAGATAAGTTGGATTCCTCTCTATGGAGGTATAAGAGACCTCATCATGCATGAAGCCCACAAGTCAAAATACTCCATCCACCCAGGTTCCGAAAAAATGTACCACGACCTAAAGAAACTTTACTGGTGGCCAAACATGAAAGCCGACATTGCTGAGTTTGTCAGGAAATGTTTGACCTGCTCATGAGTAAAGGCAGAATACCAAAAGCCGTCAGGATTACTAACCCAACCCGGGATACCCGAATGGAAATGGGAACGTATTACCATGGACTTCATCACCAAACTACCCAAAACGTCAACCGGGTTAGACACCATCTGGGTCATTGTTGATCGTCTAACTAAATCCGCTCACTTCCTACCGATCAAAGAAACTGACGAGATGAGTACGCTCGCGCAGTTATACCTCACAGAAATAGTGTCATGACATAGAGTGCCTATTTCAATCATCTCCGACCGAGACAGCCGTTTCACCTCTCATTTTTGGAAGACTTTGCAAAAAGCCTTGGGAACCAAATTAGATATGAGCACGGCTTATCACCCCCAAACCGATGGACAAAGTGAGAGAACCATCCAAACCCTAGAAGACATACTACAGGCATGCGCGATTGACTTCGAAAAAGGTTGGGATAGACACCTACCTTTGGCCGAGTTTTCCTACAACAACAGTTACCATGCCAGCATTAAGGCAGCACCCTTCGAAGCACTTTACAGTCGAAAGTGCAGATCACCTATCTGTTGGGCCGAAGTTGGAGAGATACAACTTACCAGGCCCGATCTCATTCATGAGACAACGGAAAAGATAGTAAAGATCAAACAACGTCTGCAAGCTGCCAGAGACAGGCAGAAGAGTTATGCTGACGTAAGACGAAAATTCATGGAATTCCAAATCGGAGACAAGGTCATGTCAAAGGTATCTCCTTGGAAAGGAACGATACGTTTAGGAAAACGTGGAAAACTAAACCCTAGGTATATTGGTCCATTTAGGATCCTAGAGAGGATAGGACCAGTTGCTTACAAACTTGAACTACTGGAAGAACTTAACTGAGTGCACGACACCTTCTATGTATCGAACCTTAATAAATGCTTGTCCGATGAATCCTTTGTTATCCCTTGGAAAGAGATTCAGCTCGACGACAATCATGTCTTTACGGAAGAACCCGTGGAGATCATGGACAGGGAGTTCAAACAACTGAAACACAATCGCATCCCCATTGTCAAAGTTCGCTGGGACTCTAAGTGAGGACTGGAGTACACATGGGAACGCGAAGACCAAATCCGCGACAAATACCCACACCTATTCTCCTAGGCATCACCGACAACCGTTTTAGCTTGAATTCCGGGACAGAATTCACTGTAAGGGGTATGTACTGTAACCTCCCGTAATTTTCCCTCATGAATAGTAAATGCAAACATATGATTTACGAATCATTACGATAATTAAAAAAAAAATCGATAACAAAACTTTTTGTTTGTTAGTCGAGAATATACTTTTATAATGACAACGTCGTTGGTGATTACCGTCTACTTTGGAACGCGCTTACACACAAACCTAGATAGTCTAAGTGTCGTGAATTAATTTTTATTAACTAAACGTTTATTAAGTAATGTGTGTGTGTGTATATATATATATATATATCATTCGATAACTAACCAAATACGTTCTAATAAATTCCCGAGCCCACGAAAATTTCCACGAACGCTCAGTAACTACTCTTAATTTCGACACGACTTTCGAGACAAACCAATTGGGCCTACAAACCCCATTGGGTCTCTGCCCAATTCTGCTATAACAATACAAACCAAACGGACCCTTTTCATTTTATTTCTTTTCTTCTTGGGCCTAGTCCAGACGCAAGCCCAAAAACCAAACCAAGCCCAATTCCTTTTAGTATTTCCGAAAACATGTTCCACACCCCGTTTTCTCCGCCCCTATTGCTCACAATTTTTCCAAATGACACCTATATATTTTTACACCACTCGTTTCTCCTCCTAACCAAGAATCATACATGACAAATCATTTCTTCTATCATGTACGTTTAACCCTTGAAAACTAATCAAAGCTCAGCTCCATTTTTTCGTGACCACAAAAACCAAAATTTCATTTCCAAGTTTACAATGCCTCGTATCCTTCTAAACTTGACACCAAAGCTTCTCAAAACTTTTAGAACACGTTTTTATTATGTTTGACTTTCACAAAACTCACAAACAAACCAAGACAAACCCTCATGATGGTTTTCTTGTTGTTTTCTCTCGTTAACTTACCATAAGGACGAATATGTGTAAACTTTCCCTTTTCCTACTCATTTTGACTTAAGAGGCAGCCATGAGACCTCTTTGAATGGTCATGTGTAGTTTAAGAGGAATTGACCTCCTCTAAACTAATAAACTCCACCAAAATACATGTTTCTTGTTGTTTTTCTCTCGGCTAGGACTCCACAAGGACGAAATCATGCAACCACTCTACTATTCTCATGAAAATCCTCACATCCCCTTGTTGACCACGTTTTACACATCCAAACGCAACCCATGTTAACTTTTGTTGTCTTTCTCCTACTCGTTTGTGCACAAGGACGATTCATAAACCAAACCTCATCATCACTTAACTATTTTGATCACTATTCCTAGTAACACATACCCTTGGTCACCACGTATCACTTTCCTACGTTTTTAAAACCTCTCGTATATATATACATGCTTACATGCATGTACACGACCCATGCACACCACCTTAATCATATTTCAACTCACAAACTAGCTTCTAAGTCTTTTGGTGAACGTATAACTTTGTTAGAGCCTTTGGGAGTCTCATACCAAGCTATACCACACATTTGGTGACTTGAGTGTACGTAGGGGTCAAGATCTAGCCTTTCTTTGGTCATTCCTAGCTCTACGACTCGTTTCTACTTCACCAATACTTGGTGAGGTGAGCTAAATTCATCCCTCTCAATATTTCATCACGTATTATTTATTTCACCACGTTTACTTTAGCCATTTACTCATAAATAATAAGTTATAACGTATAAGTATTTATGGCTAAACTAAAAGTTTATCACGTCCTAAACCAAGTTTAGTAAAACATATTACACTAATAACCACCTATAAGTACTCTAATAGACACGTTACTAAGTCAATTGGCCTTTACGATTTCACTTCCCAAACACTTAGAATATTTTTGATACTAAAACTGTTTTTAGCCATGGTTACGGTCGACATGCTTTAGCCTCGTATTTTCAAAAGTATACACACAACGTATTATTTTTATGGCTTAACCCATTAGTCCACATGGTAAACTAATAAACTAGGCTTTAAACTCACTCCCATAAACCCATACGATCCCTCGTTAAACCCCAAAGCTTGTTGCGTTTTTCCTAAACTAAAAACATATGATTAGGCCTTTAAGCCCAAAACGTCGAAAATAAGCTTTTTATATAAGCTGGTCCTATAAGCTGTTTCTAAATGGAAATGTAGTCCAAAAATAAGCCTAAGGCTAAGCCCAAAAGTTTCCTAAGCCCAATGATACTAAAAACCTTAACGGGCCTAACTTTTAACTCGTTTAGGGCCCATTAAGAGAAAAATAAGCTCGTTTGACAAATAAGTTGTTTTTACAACTCCAATAAGATGTTTTAAACTTATTTAGAAAATAAAAATATTATGTTTTGAAGTTTGTGAAATTTGTACTGGATTTGCAAATATTTTTAACTCGAGGGACTAAAACTGTCAAAATGCAAAGTTTAAGGGAAAACTACCATTTTGGCATCTTTGTGACGAAAACTGTAAATCTAGAAAGTTTTGGGTATAAAATGTAAATATAAAATACTTTTGGACTATAAATGAAATTAAATAACGTTTTGGACTAACGGTGTAAAGTTATGCCGTTAGGGGGTTAATATGTAAACTTTTCAAAACTTAAAGGTTTTTAATAAAATATGAATGTTATAATTTGTATTTTATATATATAAGTATTTTATATAAATCCGATTCGATCAAGCACTTTTCGTAAATTAAATAAATATATATAGTTTATATATATAACGTAATAACGATAATAATAAATATAAAACTTTTAACAATTAACATACTCTCTCAAACCGATTCACTTTTCGACACCTACCACCGTTTGTTAATCACATCAACGCACATCGTCACACTTCCACTTCGTTATTTTCTTTATATATATATATATATATATATATATATATATATATATATATATATATATATATATATATATATATATATATAATACTACGATAAGAATATATTTAAAATGATTAATCAAAGCTTAAACCCGAATTTGGTTTTACCAACCACCGACCTCGTTCATTCTCAACGATCTCTATACTTCGTCAAACAAGAACATACTCATGAGTTATATTCTGAAATATAACTTTGTTCTTGAACTTCAGGCATTTAAACACGCACGTTTAATTGCTACAAGTGAACTAAACAAACAATAACACTATAGTAAACAACTTTCGCGATAAACTGAACTTAGACTATCAAACTCTGAAAACTTGCCATAGTTTACTTAGGTTGTGTGTTGAAGCCATTTCCACCTATCGTTTGAATAACGATACTAGTACTACCGAGCAACCCAGGTGTGTTCATAGCCCACTCTTTAAACTTTTAAACTCTTTTGTGGGGAGATATATGCTACAAACTCGAACACAAACTTTTTTTTAGTATGCTATGCCTGATGTTTTTATTGCTTAAGTAGCTATTACCAAAAGCCCCTCGATCATGAACATTAATCACTTGCGAGTGAACGTGAATATTTGGGAATAGATTTATTTGGGACTGACAATCCTCGTTTAGTTTAGCTAGGATGAGCGACTAGGCGCACAATATTTAACAACTCATAGGTTATTGGCAAAGACCTATCCTGAGGGCACCCCTTTATATTAGTTTACATAACACATTGATGCTTGTCTAATCGTTGCGTGTCATGAGCTTAATGCAATAACAAACTTGATTTAAACTTGTTAATTGGTTATTGATACAATTAACACCTTTACTTGTGTCACAACTCGTAATTTTAGGTCTCTTTTTCAAACATCGAAATTTCATTATTCATCTCAGAAAGTTACTATTTATCATTTACTATTCACCAATCACTATTTATCATTTCACTATTCATCGTTTTCGGAGTCAGTTTGAGATTCTGAGAAGTGTTTCAAAATTTCACTATTCACAAACACTATTCATTCTCGGAGGGAAATAACTATTCATGATCATCATGCATCTTCTCGTAAACCGAGTTTACAGGTTTTCAAATTCACGTAACCAGTGTGGTTTAGCTGCGAATTCCCACATCATCACTAAGGACACTTCATATAGACTAGAGTAGTCTACATATCTTCAGCAACCTCATCAGCACATTAGATCATGCACGGATATGAATCATTTCAATTTACGTATGCTTAATTTGTAATTAACGATTACCACTCAGTTTTTACTACTAACATATACCCGACACTCCCAACTATGATCCTAACATATTTTCATACTCATTATAACGATATAAAGATTATATTATTAATTTGCCGGTGTTTTGAGACCATGTACTATATTTTCCGGTATACGCTAAAAATTACGTCGGATCACGAAATTTCAACACGACAATTATTTTAACACCCAATTTTCATCAGGAATTTAATTTTATAATTTTTACAACATCGTTTCATTTTATTTGGTACCGTTAAAATTCATTTCTAGCAAACTCGGTACCCGGTATTCCCTAAAACTAATAATATCTAACAATAACCAACACAATATACACAATATCTTACAAAATCTCCATATTTCTTCACCTCATCTCTTTTGCTTACCAATCACTTACAACATTGACAAAATTCTACTAACTTCAATTAATTCATGTACTAGTTGTCTAATAAAACATATTTATAAAGATATGACTGGTCTTTCCAAAACTATTTCTGTACTCAAATATTTTAAATGAATGATAAAATGTGTTTTTAAAACGTTTCCTATGATTGTGACAAAGATCCACTACGTAATACCCCATTAAGTATTCCGCTGTCGTTAATCAAATTTAAGGGGTGTTACAGCATATCAGGTCATATGGGTGGAATCGGTGATTCTATTCCATCTGACAAGTGGTGTGGGCCCTTACTTCCATTCATTCATATTAAATTTGTGAGACTATAATTGACAAGTGGTGAGAACCCTTTATTTTCATTCTTTATATACAAACCTAGACTAAACTAGACAATTAGTTTCACAATTATATCAAAACTTATTCTCATTTCCATTCCACCCTATAACCATACCCATTCCTATAGTAATTAGGGTGCGTTTGGTTTGAGCTTATGTGAATGAAGGAATGAGTATGGGAATGATATATGTTGTTTATTTCATGGTAATTGGTATGGAAAAATTCATATATTGGCTTTACATCGAAAGAGGCAAAGAAGCATGGTATGAATCTATCATTGTTGAGGGCCTACCACTACTATCAAACGCATACTAATTGTGAGTCCTATCATCAAACCAAACGGCCCCTTATTGTTTACAAACCAAACGATAGATTTCAAAAATATAATCTTAATGCTTTAGTAATATCTCAATTCCAATACCATTGTTTGGTTTATTATCAAACCTCTCTAACTTTAGAAAAATATAATCTTAATACTTAAAGTTATTGAAGGTTGATACAAAAAGTATGAGATCAATGATAGATTTGAAAACCGACCTTGTTAGTAGATTTAGAGTATGATTACAGTTAGTAGATTAGAGTATTATTGTGATCTAAGAGTGAATATACTATCACAGTCACCCAAGTTAGGTTGATAACTTAGTGTGAACATGTTTTAACTTTTATTGAACATGTTAGGTGAATATCTGAATATGTTGTTTTAATATCTTTTTGAACTGGCTCATCCTTGACGCCGTTAATAAAATTGTTTTTTCATTAAAAAAAACAAACTTCACAAGTAATGAAGAGAGTTAGTTGGTTTTTCAGTTGGATACATTACTTTATATGGTGAATTGTCTAAATGACATTACTTATGAAGTGTAAATAACAAAATAATTTATGGTAAATTATTGTTTATGTTTTTATCATGCTTAAAGTAAAACCTTGAAAACAAATATAGGGGAGAATGGCCTTTTAGAAGTTAGTGGCCTACTAGGCCCAAGATTTTACTCGAGCCAAAAGTGTTTTTTTTTTTTTTTTTTTTTTTTTTTTTTTTTTTTTTTTTTTTAAACAAATTTTGTTTTCTAATAAAAAAATTAAGCGATGAACAATTTTGTTTCTTCATCATTCTTTGATGAACTTTTTCATAAATATTCTTTGATAAACAATTTTGTTTCTTTCAAATTATTTCATGAATAATTTTTTTTGCTATTTTTTTTTAACAGACTCATCAAATATTGAAACTTATATTCTAATGAACATTTCAAATTCTAAAATCACAAAATTGTTTCATTAAGACATTTCATCAAACACAGTATGAGTGTTTCCATGAACACGTGATTTCTTTGATAAGTTTTGAGAAAACTTTAAAAAACAAAAAAGATGAAGTATTGATGTTAATTTAAAGTTTGTTTTTTAAAAATTTGGTATACTAATTTCGTCTTACCTCAAATTGAATGAAACCTTAACTTTGATAAAATTCAAATTCTTTCAAAGGGTCGTAATTTGTAGCAATTGAAGAAATATATGATGAAATTGAATATACATCGAAACCTAATTTTGTTGTTTTGAATGATTTTTCAAACTAAAATTGGGATAAAAAAATTGACTAAGTTGTCAAAAAGTAAGAAAGAGATAAAATGGCTCTAAAATTAAAAGGAACACATGTAGAGAACGGGTGATACTTTTTAGTCTTTTAAAAAATGTAGATTTTTTATTTATTATTATTATTATTATTATTATTATTATTATTATTATTATTATTTCACTTTCTACAAGATCACGATCGATGATTATTAGCATCATGTTTACTTGTGCGAGAGACAATACATCCTAAAAATATATAAAATTAACATTGCATAGGTAAAGAGTTGGCAGATACAAAGACGAAACAAAACAGCTTTTCCAGTCCCACGCTCCATCATGCTAGGAACATCAATGCATAGAGCATATTACAAAATTACAACCCAAAATCACTTGATCATCTCGACTTTGCATGATAGAAGTGATAACACACGTCCCTTGGGTAGTTGAGTCCAAAGTGTCAGAAGTTTATAAATTTACATTCCAAGTTGCACGAGCAGGTGGCTAACTATTGCATTGTCGTAATCACAAAAATTACTTGACCTGGGATCCAAACAAAAGGAAAAAGTAGCACCAACAGTTGACATTTTGTTTATGGTTATCACTTTTGAGCGCAAGGGAAATCAAGCTAACAATTTTCTAAGAAAACGGCTGCAATGTTGTAGCAAGTTCATGAAAACGGCTTTGATTCTCATCTAATTGGATCTTCATGCAATCTCTTATCTTACTCATGACACTGTCAGCTTGTGCACACAGACTAGAAAAACAAGGTTGCATCTCAGCCCTCTTTGATGCAGGCAGCTTTGTCATCAATCTTTTAATAATGCGCAACTCACAAACGATGTGATCAATCTTCTTTTTCCCTTGCTTAATCTGCTCACCTAAACTCTCCCAACAGCTATTGATATGTGCCACGTTTCCCTCAATCTGTAGTTCGTTCTCATCTAGTGCATTCTGTTCATCATCCATCAATGCGTTGCGGCTCTCCATTGGTACATTCTCTTGCTCAATATGAGCCCTGTTGGTCTCGATATCAGCTTTCTCTTGCTCTAGACACACTTGTAGTTTGGCCATATTTATTTTTGCATACGTGGCATTCCTCTTTGCTAGAATCTCCTGCATGATACAATAGAGCTCATAGGAAATTAGGTAGACACTGATGATATGATGGTATTATAATCTTGTATAAGTGTCATCATAGTTGGCTTGATTTTGTCAAAAACAGGGGGCGGGATAACAATTCTCATTGTGAAAACAAATATATCAACTTCACAATTTATAACTACTAGAGATGTTGTACGCTAATTTAGGCTTCTGGAAGGGTTATGCCTGTTCATATTACGCAACTTCCTTTCTTTTAAAATCATTTTAGGCAACCTCCTTTATTTCGAGAAGGAATATCTAAAGGTATTTTATCTACAGAAAATGGTGGAAAAGTGAAAGTACATTACTTGAAATCAACGAAAATAAAATATGTTGATATTCTGTTTAACATGGGGATCGCCATAAAATATCGTGAAACAAGGCGTTACAATTATAACATTAAGAAAAAAAAATTGTAAAATTATAAATTGCTGAAATGTTTTACGAAGTTCACACAACCATTCACATGTTGGGTAAAGAGGTTAAAATATGAGTATCCCAAAAAAAATGCTAGGTTCCTTTTTTAGCCATTACAATAGTGCATACCCACTCCGAGTCGATAGTCTTTGACTAGAAGATAGTTGGATCGTCTTATAAACAGGTCTGACATCTGTTTCTTTCAAGTGTGGTGCCTTATAACCCAACGCCAACGTCAATAAGCGGGTTGTAACGAGGTACCTAATACCCCAACACGTGAGCAAAAGATCCTACTCTTCAATGGGAACACTATTAGGTAAAGTTCAGCATACTAACTAAAATTTTAAGACATCCATATCATATGTGCTTTTGGGCCATATGGAACAGTTGTAGCCAAAAAAACTTACAGTAACATTCAGCCTAGCTTCATTTGCAACCTCTCACGAAATGAAGATGTCTACACGTTTACTGTGGTTCTAACAAATGAAACCAAAAACAAATACAAAATACCAAAAGGTTGCCATCAAAATAAAACTTGAACTCAAGTGGAAAAAAAAAAAAAAAAAAAAAAAAAAAAAAAAAAAAAAGCTAGGTAACATCATATCTCAACAATTAAAACCCAACTCGAGGATCTGATTTAGTTTGCTAATTTCTGCTATAAGTATGATGCATGGCAGATAAGAATATACTTGATGATGTAAATACCTCGCGTGAAACCATTGTGAAGGTGGCCCCTGGAGATCCATCTAGCAAATAGTTTCTGACTTCGGTTGACATGTTCACCATCTTTCTTGGAAGCTGACACTTATCCAATAACGGATAAATCTTTATACTCTTTAAGTTAGCAAGCGGAGAATGCTGATGCGAAATTATTTCCCCAGATGAAGAAAGATGCTGCAGCAAAAATTACAACACAATCATAATATTCCACTTATATGTTTACTCCTATAAGGACTCAATATGAAAAAGAGCCACACTTGTTTTGCTTAAATTTTTTTTAATGTTTTGGGAATTACGACGGCATAAACATTAGGAACCAATAGCTATATACCTCGAGAATTTCCAAGTTAAGTGTCAGATTTTTTACACTTTGAAGAAGTTGAAAAAGACCAACAATATTTTGAGGGTCTTTCGTGTATGGTCTGGTAATAGAGATATCCGCCTTCTCCAAAGAATGGAAATCGTCAGCAGAGAACTTTAAACAATCATCGCATTGAAGGAGCAGGTAGGCAAGGTCAGGCGCAGAAATCATAATCCCCTTTGAAGAATTTTCACATCTTCTAATAATGAGATTCTTGAGTTGAGGTGCAACCACACTGAGCGATCTTGCACTCCAAGGTTCCCTTTCAATAGTGAGATTAGAAAGTTGGGGATGAAAAATATTGAAATCAATATTATTCGATCCCACCAGGTGGCAATTTGTTAAGGTGAGATTCTTCAAGTTCACACACTTGGAGATAAGCCCACTGAAATTATCAGCATTGTCATGAGACAAGATGATTTCATTAAGATGCAATGTGGTTAAAGCAGGGACCTCCCACGTTGATGTAAAGAGCACGGGAAAGCAATAAGACTGATTGAAGATGAGATGTTTGAGAGTCTGAGAACTAAAGAGAGATAGAGGAAATTCAATAGTACTATCAACTGATTTAATATTCAGTTGTTGGACATTGTGAGAGAATGCATACGCGAGAATTCTTTTGACAAACACTTGGCTAGCCTTTCCACGAAAACTGAGCTTCACCGAAGACACTTCCCTTTGATTATCACGGCCAGAGAGAACATGTTTAACAAATTTTAAGAACTTGGGCAAATTAGGAAAATCCTCACTTGAAAAAGCAAGACACGTCATTGTAGTCCAGATAAACCTCCATCTAGATGACAAAATACTGATTTTAACAGCATCTAGGGTGTCATTAAACGAGAGAATTTTATGAATAAGATCATCAGGCAAGCTGCTTAGTCTATCTACTTCTACATCCAATCGCTTCTTTTCATTTTCAGAACCCATTATCTCCCAAATCTAGATTAATAATAACAATCAATCATATATAATGGATCCTTTCAAGCGAGCTACACCAAAATGTCAGGATTCATCTTATTCTTTGTCCTTGTCTTGTTGCTTAACCATCATCGTGTCGTCTTTTTTTTACTTCAAAAGCTGCAAATTTATAAAGTTTTATTAACAATGAAAACAAAAACTAATAATAGAAACTTTTATCGGTCCTATTTCCATATATGAAATGCCATTGTTTGAGCTTAATGAAGTTATAAAACGAGTATAACTTTCCCTCTATCAATGAATGTCCTTTATTGCCTCTATACTCGACAGACCACCTAGTGTCTTGATCTCAAATCAGTAACCAAAACTGAATTGTTATAAGCATGTTCAACGATAACTAAGTTAACTTTGCAAAATATTCAATGACTTGTCAGGTCACCTTCCTACTTTAACCTTATCACCTGGATCCTAGTTTTCCTATTAACAAAAACACGTGTAACCGTCGTGCAATGTTAATTAATCACTTCGGTTACTCTTCAATGCCTAATAAACAGTAAAGGATGGCAAAGGGGGTGTTTGGTATAGCTTGGCATAGCTTAGGGAGGGTGTTTGTTTTAGCTTTTAAAAAGGGCTTATGAGCTTATATAGCCAAAATAAGCTAATCAAGTGTGTAGGTACGCTTAAAAACCCAGGGTTATGAGCTTATAAAGGGCGGGTTTATAAGCCTATATTTCCACCATTTTATGATACGCTAACCCAAACACTCAACCTAGTCATCATAAGGCATAAGCTACTTACTAAAAAATGCTACTTATTTAATTTTGGTTGTTTTATTAAAGGTCAATCGCACAAAAAGGTACTAAATTTGTGTGCAATGTAAGGTTTTTTTGGAGGTCAATTTGGTTAATTGATGCAGTGTATCATTCAAGTTGGGCATTAAAAAATATGAACTTACTTACCCTTATATTAACAGAATACTTTTGGTTAATTATAAGCTAATAATCCAAAAACAGTGAATATGACATACAATATAAGAGCAGAAAATAATTTCCAATCGAAAACATGATTAGGAAATGAGATATTGATTAGTGAGAGATAATACCTTCCTGCGTTTAACTAATCAGTTAATGGAGGATGTGTGCACGGATTCTTTTTATTTAGGGTTTTTTATAACAAGTAAACTTTAACTGTTTTGGTGGTGTTCTGGATTCTTTTTATTTTTGCTCTTTTTATGAGCTTACTAATCTTATATATTTTTCAACTTAAAAGGAAATTGATGTTACGAATTTATAAATTTCAGCTGCTTAGAGATCTTTTGATATGTTATTGCTAATTGGGATTTGCTAATAAGTGTGCACCGGGCACCTTATAAAATGTAATACAAAAAAGCAAGGTTTTCAAGATCGGGATCTACCCAGGATCGTTTTCGTCTTTGCAAGATCGTGATCGTAAGATCGGATCGGGATTGTAAGATCCTACTATAATGTTATTTTCTTAATAGTTTTTGTAATATTATACAAATTTACAAATTATTATATATTATAAAAATAAAATTATATGAATGTTGCATCAAAATGTTGTCATAAATTATGATTATGAAATGTTTAATAAGATTAACATGTTGTTTTTTTAATTATATAAAAAATAATCTAGAAATGTGCAGTTTTTTAGTTTGTTATCCTAGAAAAGTAGGATCGGATAGGATTAGATCTTAAGATCCTATGGTCAAGATCGGGATCCTATAAGATCTTATGCTTTTAAAGATCCTATGTAAGATCCGGATCATTTTTGCTTTGCAGTATCGTAAGATCGTAAGATCCTAATATCAGGATCGGGATCCTGACAACCATGCAAAAAAGAGTTAATGTCATTTTTTGTCCCTGTGGTTTACCGGGTCAATCAAGAATCGTCTCTGCCGTTAATTTTCATCGGGTTTGGTCCCCATGGTTTACAACCCATACGGGTTTATTCCCTTGATCAACTTATTCGTCAGTTGACCATGTTTTATGGTGACGTGGCTAATAAGTGGGGGGCAATTTAGTCTTTATACGTGTTTTCCCTTATAACACAAACACAAACACAGTCTAAACATAAACACAATCTAAACACAAACACAAACACAATGGTTAGATGCAATCGATGTGGATCAATAGCCATTATCAAAAAATCTTGGACACCTACTAATCCCGGAAGAAGATTTTATTGCTGCAGTAAAAGGGTAAGTAATCAATTTTTTATTTTAAAAGAAACCCCAAATCGACCTAAGTTGACCTAATTTTTGGATTTGATTTTTAGGTATCAAATTGTGGGATTGTAGATTGGTATGATCCTCCTATGTGTGATAGGGATGTTCAAATCATTCCTGGTCTACTAAATTCAATGAATCGGCAACAAGGAGAAGCACTTGAAGCTGCTAATGAAGCTAAAAGAAACAAGAAGTGGTTGATTATCAATTGGATCTTGTTTTTCCTTTATTTACTTTTTAAGTGAACAGCTTCTTGTAGTGAATCAGTAGGGTAGCCATATGTATGTACCTTGGCAAGACAATGCAGGTTGTGGTCAAGTTGTATTTTGGGTTAAAATGAATGAAAATGATCAGTTTCAACTTGACAAAGAAAGTAGTCTTTAACTTATTTCATAAATGCATTCATAGATGCATATTTCATAGGTGCATTACATTACATAGATGCATTAGACAAAAGGTTGTTAAAGACAGGGTTATTATACAAAGATGTCACTAAAGTTTGCATGAAATTTGTCCTAAGGTAATAAAGTTTCAAAGTTGTCATCCAGGTTACTAAACTTATGAAAGTTGTCATCTAGGTTATTGACCTTATGAAAGTTTGTCCTCGAGGTTACTGAACTTGTAAAGACATGACATTTATGTTACTTAACATAGCAAAAAAATAAACGTAAAAATCACTGAAATTATAGACGTGTTTGTTTTTTATAGTTTAGTAACATGGATGACAACTTTGAAACTTTATTACCTTAGGATAAATTTCACGCAAACTTTAGTGACATCTTTGTATAATAACCCTTAAAGACATTACATAGGTGCATTACATAGGGAACTTAGTCCATTTTCCCTTTCCCTGAGGTGCCAGTTGGTGTTGTTTTGTACAACCTCTTCCACTTCTGTCCCTGGATGACCTCCAAAGTGTGCCTGTTTGGTAAGCCTATGACTTGAACCCTTCCATCATATGGCACATCCTTAACAGGAGTATTGTTAACATGATAGCTAGCAAAAGTACTTGTTGCCTTCTGTGAGACACATTTTCTAGTACATCTTGGCTATCATCAGCCACATTTTCTAGCAAAGCAGGTTCTACATTCTTAATATTCTTAGAAACACAGTGATCAACATATGAATCAATAACCTTATACTTAGATACATGGGTCATCAATTCCAACACCTCTTTATCAGTCTCTAATTTTCTTAAACCATTATCTAAATCTGAGTTAGGTAACTTGTAAAAAAAGTCCATACCTGAACTTCCATTTTCATACCCTAACTCTTTCATTATTGTGGCAACCTCAACAACAGAGAACCTTTCTGAATCAATTGTATCTATCCAATTCACCTTCCCACCTTTGTAACGTACCTTAGGAGGGCTTGTGAATGCACCTCCATGGTTAATCTTTAGGCAAAACACTGTTGGAAACTTACCTGAACACACACACACACAAAAAAAAAAAAAAAAAAAAAAAAAAAAAAAAAAAAAAAAAAAAACGATTTACATTACAACCTCTTATTTTTCATTAAAAACAGAGTACTTTCTCTAGTGTTTACTTACGATAATCATGGTAAGGATTCAAAGCTGAGCCCTTTTTACGCACCTTCCACTCACACAACATTGTGTAATTACTCTAGGGTGTTATTCAATTAGATAGTGAATTTTGTGTGTGTTTCGGATTTGGTAACCATAGGGATGCATAATGATGCGTTAGGGTTTGATAAAGAACCCCCAAATTCGCGCCAAAGGTGAAGTACCAAAAATACCGCCGTTCTATTAGTCTAACTATGGGATTTAACGGTCAACTGACGGATAAGTTGGTCAAGGGACCAAATCCGTATGGGTTGTAAACCATGGGGACCAAACCGGATGAAAATTAATGGCAGGGACGATTCTTGATTAACCCGGTAAACCATAGGGACGAAAAATGACATTAACTCTATAAAAAATGTATTTAACATGTAGTTAATATATTTAAATTTATATTTTGAATCAAAAACGCGTTTAATAGACATTAATTAAACTTTTAAATTAATAAAATTAAATGTGATTTTTCATTTAACAAACTAAAACTTTTCATTCATTTACATCTTAAAAGATGCCTAATAACCACCCGTTAGCAAATCCTATTAGATTATAGTACTAACTTTTGTTTGAATAAAATTCTAATAAGGATGTTAAATAGAAAAGATGAATTCTTTTTTGAAAAGTACCAACTTTTTGTAAAATCAATTATATAAGTATTTTTTGTTGGCAAGCTAGTTGTCCTTCTAGATTAATGGTCAAATGTATCTACAGTTCTATACTACTTATAATACATTTTAGACCATCTCTCTTATTTAATTTTTAAGATTTCGTAATATAGATTTTATATAAATACAAGTGATAAAACACAAAGTACAACGATTTAAAGAAAATATTATTTCTTACATGCATACAATTAATACACCGTATTACCAATTAATACAACATGTAAAGCGCAATGTACAAATCACATATACTACTGCTTAAGAATTAATTTCAGTACATGTACACCAACTTCATCAAAAACAAAAAAGAAAATGATAGAAGCCTAAACATTTACATATAAAATATTAGTATATCATATAAATATTCAGGTAATCAGGATTCAAGACTAAGTCGTTATATAAAACACTAGTTATAATACCCGTGCATGCACAGGGTTTTTCCAGAAAAATTTAATTATATAGTATTATCGTTTAAAAACAGAAAATCTTATGTATATTTTAAAAAGTTAGAGCATCAACATGTGCGAAAGTAAGAAAAATAGTTAGCAGAAATTGTAAATATAACTGTGGCATCGACCTTGTATTTGATTCATGAGCGTGTTTCCTTATAATGTTATTGGGCCAAAGGTTCTTTGATCACATGGGTTTACACATAAATCAAATTTATTTTAAAATTTTTGTTTACTATATGGAGATATAAGAATTTACCCGTAAAAATTATGATATAAGTACAACTAATAAGTATGTATGAGTTTTTCATTATGTATTAATCTCAATTAATATTTTGTTTGG